>UCOK01018784.1:0-26564 GCA_900474325.1 Synergus umbraculus | reverse complement strand
AATCAGTGGAATTTGACTGATTCAGTTTTACAGAGATAGACATTCAGTGAATAGTCACTGATTTTCAAATTAAAATCAAATTCACTGATTTTTCAGTAAATTTTAACTGTGAAAACTGGACAAGTGATATTATAGTTTTCTTGGGGGTGGCTTTATGCGGTAGGCATTCGTATGAATATTTCTCTTTGAGGTGTCTTTTTTTTTTTGAGTGCCCTTATCTCACGCGTCTCCTCGCCAACTTGACTTCTCTTGGCCCCTTGTTTTGCCATCTCAGTAATTATTTCGCGCTCCACCGTAGCGCCAAATAATTAACTCCATCTGCTCTCGTAAATCCAATGTGTTTCCCGAGTTCCTGGTCCTCGGCACTCGGTCAGGTCCTTCTCCACGTGCCATTTAACGAAGCATTTTTAGGGTGGAACCGGTTAACGAGTTTCCCACGCCATTCTGTTATTGCAGATTTCTCTCTTCCTCTCGCCATTCTTTCCGGGAGAAGATAATTGCGAGGTCGTCGCAATTGTCTCGAAACGTAAGCATCGACATTATTTTCTGCTTTTTTGCGATTTCACCTTCGTCAATTGCATTTTATGCAGTTCTTTCATTCTCGAAATACCAAATTTTGTATATTTTAACACTGTCGTGAAAGTTGACGCCCCAATTATAAAATATGCAAATATTTTTTAATGGAATCCGTTGGTGGTCGTTTGATGATGTTTGGTCATTTTCGAGATTTGATGGCTAAATTGAAAAGTACTTAAAAATTCAGCGAGGGATTAAATTCATGATATCACCGCCTCTTTGCTGGGAATTTTTTTATTTTTCAATTCAGACCAATATGTCAAATATCTGTTTTATGTCCAAACATAATTTATGGGAAATGTTTTGCATTCTGTAAATTGGAAACTTTTTTTCTTCTTTTGTGTATTGCTTTGCCCAGCAATTACTTTTAATGTTGTTGTAAATTTGTATCCAAATTAGAGGAAATATTAAAGTGGCAATTTTCTACTGTATTTATAAAGGAGTAAAGTGCGAGAGAAGTAAAACGACTTGCACAAAAGATGGTGAAAAGTTAGTGTACTCGACTTTTACACCACCGTCATTTACGATGCATATATAGTACGTAGATATTCTTCCGTTTATATCGTGAGAGTACCGATCGCTTGTCTCACATCCGCATAGAACGACCAATGGATGGTCGAGAGTCTATAATGTTTTATCTTCCTCCCCATTCTATCTGACCGTCGTAAAGCGAGTATTGCACATAGCTTCCACCTATGTGAAGGGTAAAATGGGTACATTCTCGAGTCTCTATGCCACTAGTAAAATGAATTCTTCGTATAAGCAGCAAACTCTAAAATATGATTTATGAAAGTTGTGGCTTACGTGGATTTGAAATTGAGAGGAAAGAAGATGCCTTAAATTCTGTTTTTAATGGAATCTACTTAACGTTTATCACTGTTTCTTTATACTTTCAAAGTCCCAACTTATTGCACTCTACATTCCAAGTCCTTTCAGACGTCATTTTTTATACTTTCTCTATAATTTTAATATTAAAATTGCCTCTGAAAAGATAATACCAAGTTTTTCGGATCGAGATAGAGATTTTCCAATTTCTTTTAATAGAAACAAATGTTCTGTTTTCATAATAACTGGGAGTTCAGAAGGTCAAATAATACAAAAAAAAAATAAATAAACTTCACTTCTCAGGATTCATTGATGGCTTCAATTTTCAGGAGCAATTTTACTTAACTAGTGTTTATGTGCTAAATAGACTTGCTATTAACCACGAAAATAAATGAAAATATTACTGACGTAAAAAAGGTGGCTGCATGAAAAAAATGCCGTATCCATCGTTTTCCCGTAAAATCCAATTAAGTCGAGCCGGAGGCTATCAAATTCTCGTTTACATTTTTTGCTCTAAAGTCGATACTTCCTGAACTCAACTCCTAGCTTGCGAGAATTAGCACCCACTTCTGAAGATTAACGGCTTTTAATGCTTCTGCATTAAATTTCATAATAAGCCACAATATTCCGAACCCTATTTTATTACGCATATATAGATATATTTCATTACATTTCCTTTTTAAAATTACTTATTCTCAATTTTTAGAATATTATTAAGAATATTGTTCCACGTGTCTGACCATACATTGAATTTACTACTGAAATCGTCTGAAGACAGCATTTAATTCAAATCAACAAATAATGATAAATGATTCGAGCTTTTCACATTCTTCACTCAAAGCGACCTCTCTCAGTTTATGAAATTGCATTCTGCAATCTCTGCAGAGTAATCCCAAGTCGTAGTCGTTCTTCAATCGACACTTTTGATTTATGCACTCGGTTCGTTGGACGATCCATCCTCGGGGCAACTAGACGAACAAACGGATGCTCCTAATATGTCAGCACGCGAGCAGTAGACTTTTATTCTTTTTCAGACGTCCGTCAAATCCGCTTTCGGAATTCCATTACAGTTTTATTACTACTCTCATCAATTTCCGTGTTTTCAGTTTTCCACATTCAAGCTTCCAATTGTTCTAGATTTTGAATTAAACTGCATTTCTGAGACTTTGAGGTATACATAATATGGTTGAAACTAGTCGATGTTAATTTGAAAATTACTTCCTTATTTACACCTATCTATTTTAAGGAAAACCCGATAATGAAGCTGGGTTAGTTATGAAGAAGGCCTTTCTTTGAATCTTGATTTTTCCTCATCAGATCTCAGACTTTTTGGCGTGGAACAGTGTGTTATGCCAACCCCGCAGTTTAGCAAGAAAATTAGGCTGTCCTTCTTCCTTTCTTATTCATCGATTCTAGTCTTTGCTTTATCCCTGCTATCGCCGAGATGAATCTCCCCTTCTGATGTACGGAAATCCCGTTTCATGGGGAGAGCGATACGAATCAAAGCGTCTTGGCGATGAAACGAAGAACTCTGAGACGATATCTCCCTGCACGACTCCAACAAATTCATTTCGCTTCATCAGAAATACGATAGCGTCACGTCAATTTTTCTTATTAGAACATACGGGTAACCTCAGATAGTATGTTATCAAAGTTATTCGGCAATTCATGCGAAATGTTTAATTACTGCCATTTCACAACTGATTCATTTATTAGATTTCTCGTATTATAGTAATTAATCAGTTTCGTCGCAATAGTCGGAATACTTTCTGTTAATTTGAATGTTTTTCCAGTTTGTGCAAAATATGATTAGGACATTATTTTCTTCCTCGGCATAAAAGCGTTCGACAATCCTCGTGAACTGCTTTTCCCACGCATTCACCCTTATCTACTTTATTGCCATCCATTCACCTCATTCTCCTCACTTAGCACATTCATCTCACCCATTCACCTCATTTATTCAAATCCACTTCATTTCACCTCTAGTCACTCTCCTCCCGCCACATTTTTACTGCCTTTTCAGCTCTTTCTCTCTGGGATAAGGAATGCGATGCGATGCAGACATTTGGTTGTATAATTCAGCAAATATATGTTTATTGGCCAGTCTACAATTTTGCAAGAATAATTTCATACTTTTCTCGTTATAAATTTATTGATTCCTTTCTGTTTACCACCAGACGTGTTGAAATTTTTAAACCTGACTCAGACCTGGGATAAAGTCCTTTAATAATCGAAAAAAGCGTCTTAGGATGATCCATAAATTTTCCATTTTATTTCATGTTTGATTTTCAGTTTTGAGTATTCCCAAAGTTTTCATACTTTATTTGTTCTTCACACGTATGTTGAACCTCGTTTTACACGCTTACTTTAGCTCCGATGGGATTAGCTGTAGGATTTAATAAAGATCTAGTATTCTCTAATCTTCCGCACTCCACTCTACTCTATTCTCGCTCGAACCACTTCCAAGTTGCCTTCCCAGGGAATTTATGCAGAAAATCGTGAGATCTTTAATTTATATACTAGAGAGGAATCTAAGATTACATAAGATTTCAAGAAAATATTTTACATATTTCATTAAAGAAAATTATCTCTATTCTAAGCTTACATTCTTACATATCCAGGGTGTCTAGAAATCAGAGAAATGGAAATTCCCGCGTTTTTCTCGGTGTTTTTCCGACCTTTTCCAGTCTTTTCCCGGCTAATTTTTCTTCCGACCAATTTATGCCGTTTTTGAATTTGGCCTTTTTGTGATTTTTAAAAAAACATGAAAAAATGTTTAAATCCCTAAAAGAAATAGCCTGAAAAATGTTTAAATCTTTTAAATCCCATAAAATATTTTAAAAGTCATAAAAATCTCTTGAAATCTGTTCGAAATCGTGAAAACCTCTTAAAATACCCAGAAACTTCTTCAAATTCTTTAAAACACTACGATAACATTTAAAAATCCATTAAAAGTATTAAAAATCTTGTCAGATTCTATAAAATTCTTAAAAATTGCATAAAATTATTAGAAATCTCTTAAAATTACAAAAAATCCCAAAAAATAAGTCTTAAAAGTCATTAAAGTCTCTTAATTTTCCTGAGAATTCTTAAAAATTCCATGACTACATTTAAAATCCCTTAAAATTCTCAGAAATCTGTTTTAAACCTTTTTAAACCTTTCTTAACATTTGAGAAAATCTCTTAAAATTCCTAGAAACTTGTTGAAATTCTATAAAATTACATGGTAACAATAAAAATACCTTTTTATTCTTTAAAATACATTAAAAGTATTATAAATATCAATAAATTCCATGAAATCCTTAAAAATTTCACAAAATCTTTTAAAAATCAGAACAATCTGCTCTCTAAAACTGAATCAGTCAAATTCCACTGATTTTCAGTGACTCTTTTCAGTCAGGATTTTAATCAGTGAAAGTTCACTGAGAATCAGTCAAAAGTCACTGAAATTTTCAGTCATCTTCATTAACTACTAAAAATTTTAATGATTTTTCACTGATTTCTAGTAGATTTTTCACTGATTAAATCGTGAGAAAAGAGTCACTGCAAATCAGTGGAATTTGACTGGTAATCAGTTACATTTCACTCTCTAAATCTGAATTAGTGAAAAGTGAGCCACTAATTTACTTTAGTCAAAATTTTTACTAATTATTAGTTGTATTTCACTATTTCAATTCGTAGTTTTCAACTTTTCACTAAAGTTTTAGTTAAAAATAACTAACAATTAGTAGAATTTTTCACTAAAGTAAATTAGTGACTCACTTTTCACTAATTCAGATTTAGAGAGCACTGATTCAAGTTTAGAGAGTGTTGAAATTCCTTAAAATTATTAGATACTCATGAAATTTCCCAAAATCTTTTAAAAACCATTAAAGATCTCTCGAGTTTTCTTAAAATTCCTGGAAGTTTCATGAAAACATTTAATAAATAAAAAGAAAAAATTTTGTGGGTCTTAATGAAATTCCCGGGGTTTTACCGGTTTTTCACGGTCAAATAAAATTTCCGGTCCGCTAGACACCCGGTATTATATTATCATACCATTTTGTAAGTTAAAAACTGAAAGCTTGCTTGACTTGACCTGAAAAATTTTATGTTTACATCCTTTTTTTGAAAAATTTGATAAAGAGAAAGTACCGCCATTACCCTAATGTTCAGAGATATAAATCTTTCTATATTTATGCTTTCAATAAAGAACCTGGTGCAAAAAGGGTAAAAAATTACATAAGAATCCTTCTTACACTACATAGTTCTTCGAAGACAGAAATCCATTTCGATCCGAGTCGGAAAGCGTAAAAAAAGGAAGATAGCGAGGAATGCAAATTTATTGGAGAATCGAGTGCGTTTGGAGAATGGTGAAAGACGATTATTCGGGACTACGAAGGCATTATCTCATATAAACACTCGTACATGTCAGTATGCATGAGCGTAACTTGCACCCCCGGGATTGGCCGCTGCACCTCTCGTGTTGTCGTAATGGGACCGTCAGTCGAAGTGAGAGGTATATAAAGGGTATAAATGGAAGGAGGTAAATGGGTGGTGACGTGGCGAGGTGAACTCGTGTTAGCGGGGTTTTAATCCCCGCTGAGCCAGTCGGCAAGTCAGCCAGAGCTTCTCATAACTCCTCATTCACGGGGTTATGTATAACTATTACTTTCAACTACAAGTTTATCACGCGTACATTGCACGTCTACCGGGTGCACTTTCACACCCCCATCTCAAACCAAACTCTACACCCCTTCTTGCATATCTTAACTTAAAATGACTAACTTATGAAATTCAATTCTGCAGTATATGTAGTTACTGGTCTTATAATAAGTCTGAAGTTCCTGAACGAATAACTAATATTTTGTTTCAAACAGACAGAAGCTGCTATTTTATAGCAGAAAGTACTTGGGTACTACCATAGGAATTGCCTAAAGTAGTTTCAACCCCTCAGCGCATCTGGAATTCACCCCACTTAGACCTATAAATATTTTTAAAATTCAGTAAAATCACCCTAATTAAAAAATATGCCAGGTTTTTGCTGTTGCATAAAAATAAAGAAACAAATGCACAAAAAGTTTCAACCCCTCGGTGAATATGCGCTGAAGGGTTGAAACGTTTTGCGTGCTCTTTTGGCATCAGATGAAAACATCAACAAAAAGCTGGCGTATTTTTAAATTAGTGTGATTTTTTGAATTTTTGAAATATTTAGGGGTGACTGGGGTGAGTTCCGTATGAGACATGGGATGAAATGTTTTGTGTGCCCTTTTGGCATCAATTGAAAACATTATCAGCGAAAACTTGATGTATTTTGTAATTAGAGTGGTTTTATTAAATTTTCAAAATATTTAGGGATGATGGGTGAATTCTATATGCGCTGAGGGGTTGAAACTTCTTTAGGCAGATCTTAGGGTTGTACGCAGGTATTTTCTGTTACAAAATAGCAGCTATTGTATGTTTGAAAAAAAATATTCGTTATTTGTTAACGTTAGGAATTTCAGTCTCATGTCTTATACTAGAATTTATGAACAGAATGAAATTTCGTTTAGCAACAGAAAAATATTAAAACGCATATGAAATGGAATTAGGTATAAGGAAGAAGCTTCATTTTTGCCTCAGTTTGCTAGAAGTTGATCTTACACAATTCGGAAGGATGTTTGCGTGCATATATTTGTCAGGATTATTTTTTTTTCTGTTTGAGGAAACCTTTTAAGTACATACCATTAGCCTTGAATACATACCATGAACCAAGAGCGAAAAAGTTAAGCTATGTGTAAATGTATGGAAAAATGCGTAACGGCTTTAAAAATGATAAAGCTTGTTTTTCTATTATGGATTTCTATTATTCAAGTTCGAAAGTTTATAGAGTTCCTATGGATGAACCCAGTAAAAACTGGAAAAATCCGGTTTTTTGTGGGATGTATTCAATCCGATTTGAGAATATGACGGGTACAAGAATAGTAGAACATCCTTGGGTGCACATGCAGAATGCGCCTACCGTAACTGGCCCCTATTGTTATCAAAATCGTCTCTCAACTTACCGCGTACATTGTACTTGACTACGGCCCGTTTATGTGTATCTTAAACGTAAATACTTCCCATTATTACTCACCCAGAATACATAAATTGAGGAGCTGAATTTTTATAAAGGTTATTCAATCTATTTGCTAGAGAGTAAACAACTTTGTGAATGTGCATTTTTTTATATATTACATTGTCATTAGAAAAGGTATTTGTTATACACTATACCCCAGTGAACAACTTGTATGGACAGACGAGAAAAATCAAATTTATCCAAAATTTAATTTAATTTAACCCTTGGTAAAAGATAAGGGTAGGTATGAAAATGTCAAGAGTAATAGTACCCTTCCTCGACAGATATACAATAGGATGATTTAAAAGAGTATAGCAAACATTTTTTTTTTTCATGTTAAAAGGCCTTTTGATCATCTTATTCTCGTTTTTTTTTCCTAATAACTATTTCTATGTCCAGCCGGACACATTTTGTACACCTCTCTTCCCGCGCTCACAGCTATTGCATTTCAAGCAAAAAAAAATCTTAAAAAATGCATACTTATAGTTTAAAGTGTGCTCTTTTCGGTGGTATCACTCAAATTATCGAAAAAAATTTTTTGATCGAAAAATGTTGTTTGAAACAAAAAAAAAACATGATTTTCGAAGGAATTTTTTTTTAAAATTCATGAATTTTTTTCTCAGAAACGAAGCACTTTATAAAAAAATTACAAAGAACAAAAAGTGCTTAGAATTGGCCAAAGAATACACCTGAATTTTTCTTAATCTATTTGAGTAATTTTTGGTTTTGCTAATTGCTATTTTTTTATAAATTGCAAAAATCGCTCGAATCGCTTTGAGAAAATTCAAGGGTATTCCTTGTTCAATTGTAAGCACTTTTTGTTCTTTGTAATTTTTTAGTAAAGTCCTTCATTTTTGAGGAAAAAAATCGAAAGTAATTGGAATTTTTCCAAAATGCTGAAATTTTGGAATTTTTTTTATCAGAAACGAAACACTTTACAAAAAAATTACAAAGAACAAAAAGTGCTTAGAATTGGCCAAATAATACATCTGAATTTTTTCAAAACGATTCAAGTCATTTTTTCGTTTTGCAAACTGTCAATTTTTGATAAATTGCAAAAATCGCTCGAATCGTTTTGGAAAAATTCAGGTGTATTCGTTGGCCAATTCTAAACGCTTTTTGTTCTTTGTAACTTTTTTGTAAAGTGCTTCGTTTCTGAGAAACAAATTCATGAATTTTCTGGCAAAAATTTTGCAATTCGAGCGCCATTTTGAAGTTTCTAATTGTTCAAAATGACTTCACAACCTCATATTCTTTAAATTCAGACATCGCTTCAACGATCTAAACCGGTTCCAAAATGATTCGAAGCCGGTAAATCTTTGAAAAATCGATTTAAAAAAAAAATTCCTTCGAAAATCATGTTTTTTTTTTTTTGTTTCAAACTGAATTTTTGAAACAAGAAAAATTTTTTTTCGATAATTTGTGTGATACCACCAGAAAGAGCACACTTTCCAATTTAATAACTCGAACGAGATCAATTTATCAGTCCAAAAATAACTTCAACAAATTATTAACAGTTTTAGATCTATGTAAGATCTATTTTAGAGATAGAAAAGATATGACTCTCTTTATACATGTCTTAAAATTCCATGAAATCCGATTATCAAGAAACTTTTTCTTTAATTGCGCATAAATTTTAAATTGAAAATTAAAAAGCTTTATCGTTTTTCGAGCTGAAAGACGAATAATTCAATACCATTAATGGAGAAGCTGACTATGGTAAATGATGTCTATTTACCGATCGTAAACGAACCGGTGTGTCTGAATTCGAAGTTCGAATTCGATTATAAATTCGCGCAGGTTTAGTGGAGTGTATATGTATGTATAGTAACGTTCCGACTTCGATCGGAGGTGGTTGATGACGTTCCGGGTATGAACCCACCCTAGTTCACAGACAGGATGCCGAATCTAGGCCACCGTCTGTCGCTAGTAAGGACGTCGGTGTAGGAGTGCCGCTGACATAATTATGATTAATTGTAATATTCTTGGTACCCAAACGTCCCAGTCAAATGCCAAACCTGCTCTTCGCTTGCACAAGCTCAAAATGCACTCCAGAGGCATAGAGATTGAAAATAGGTCCGAAATGTGAACGAGTCACATAAATTCAGTTGAAATCGACTGTCGTTTACGCCCAATCAGACATGAAAAATCTTATCCTTCATCATCAATCTTGCGATACAGCAATTATAGCTACAGAGAAATATATAACTTTTATTGCAAGGGAAGCAATTCATTCCAATTTGTGTCTTCCGAAAACATCTTATTTCTTCAGGATAATAAAATATATATCTTTTAGGTTTGACAAAATAAAGAAATTACACAGAAAAAAAACAAGTTTTAAATCAAGCCCGAAAGGACTAGTTTGTGTTACATTTTAAGCCAGTTTTTGAGCTTAAAACTAAATTTAAGTCTAAAACCTGGCTTAAAATGTAACACAAACTAGCCCTTTTGGGCTTAATTTAAAACTTTTTTTTTCTGTGTAGATTATTCCAAAAGTATCACAGAAAAAACAAGGACTGAAAGTGTTTACAGCTGAAATCAGTTTTTAGGCTGAATTTCAGTCTTAAGTCAGTTTTTAGTCTTGTTTTAAGACTAAGAAATCTAAAAACAAGACTTCTTAGTCTAAAAACAAGACTAAAAACTGAGTTAAGACTGAAATTCAGCCTAAAAACTGATTTCAGTCCTTGTTTTTTCTGTGATGCCTTCAGCTAAAAATGTTTTATAAATAAAAAATATTTAAAAGTAAAAGAAATAAGAATACAATTTAATGCACAGAAAAATACATCTCTATTTTAAACATTTGGATGTTGTCATTGAATTATGACTACTCCGAATATCATTAGTGTTGAAGTGGTTTTTTCTTAGATTCTGAAGAAAGAAGCTGGTTCACTTTCTGATTTTTTACCGGTGGAAATTGCAATTTATTTTTCTTGAGCAGTTGTGGAATGAGAAAAAGAAGAAAATTCATGGTCTGCATAGAGTCTTCTAGATGTTGTATTAAAAGTATCGTTAGTAAAGTCTTGAAACAAGATGATGAAAAGAAGTGTAGGGGTAGAAGAGCACCACGCTGGTAACGAAGAATGTAATTAAGTGCATTTGAGATTTACTGCTTTCGCCATGTGGTCGGAACCAGAGTAACAAAGTAAAGGTACTCTAAAGTAAGCTCACAGATATCAATTTACTAGAGCACAAGTTGTGATATTGTGACAACGATATTCCTCAAAATTCATTCGTGATCCAGATGTTTTCTATTTAGCCGGTTGGTTTAAAATGATTGGCTCTGGGATTCGTACTTTGCGTCGACTTCTAATTATTCAAAACTTGATCAAAGCAATTAGCAAGCGACTTGTTACTAATTCCGATTTAGAGAGGGAAGAAAGTTATTTCATCTTGCATTCACGCTCATCAGCCCTTCATCATGTACCTGTTTGCAATCGGTTCTCCTATAAATTTGCGTAATAATACTTTACCGGGTCCCGTAGACGATGCGATCGGAAGACTGGGAAGGAGGCCTCGGGGGAAACGGAAGGCTATTTTGCAGCAAACGACGGTCTCTGGAGGGGGTTATCGGGGATGGGAAGCGGTTGGCTGACTGGATGGTCGTGCAGTGGCTGCCTCCGATGCAGTTTCGCGCATCCGCGCAGCCACATATCATACAACTTCGCTCGCTATTTACCAGTCCGGAATTCTCGACGAGGGTTGGTGTTGGCGGCGGCGGTACCACGATAGAGGAGCACCGTGAGGGACGGGGGATGGAATGGGGTAAAGGGGGAGACGACTCGAGGGTGGAAGATTCTCGAGGAGGGCTGTTTTCACGACCCAGTTGCCGCGATTTATGCAGACACTTTGCGAATTTCCGTAACGGTACCACGCGGCAGTACGTATAAGGTATAACGTTCGTATGTCCGGGGTACCGAGGGGGCCAAGGGTGCAGAATAAAACAGGCGTTGGGTACGCGCGCTCTAAACTGACGGTGCTAGAGACAGCAACTTTGCACCGCGTCGCAGCTCGGTCGAGCTGCCACAGAGAATTTGTGCTTTATAGCGAAAGTTTCAACCATCGCTCACAAGCGGCAGCGAATTCTTTAGACGCGATTCCCGTTCGGCTGTTGCTATGATTCTGGTTTGCTTTATATGAGACAAGATGAACTTAGATGTCTGCGTTTGACTGGTTTGCTTCAGGAACCCTGAATTGTCATTTATGTCCTTTGTCTCTGTCTTGTGCTACAAAGCCTCGAACTTGGGAATATTAATTGAGAAATGAGCAGTCTATTGGCTGTGTTAATACGCTATGTATAGGTATTAAGAGGAGAGAAACTTCCGTCGAGTTTGTAATGTTGCAGGTATAAACAGTTAACAGATCCTAGCACAAGAACTATCGATTAGTGGAGGAAGCGCGCCGGCCAGCTGGTTACTAGTGCGCCCAGTTTCCTTATAAGGTTCTTCTGAAATAAACCAAACTTTAGGTCGATTCCTGTTTTACGAGGACATTGAGCATTGACTCTAGATTTATTTGTTAGCTATCAAACAGTCTATTCTTGTAGATTGTCTGTATTCTTATAGAGGGTCAATATTTTCACTCATAAAACTATAAGTCTCAAAGTTTAGAATGGATATGATTGGTAAGACGACCTTCCATCGCCGGAAATCACAGTCTGAATCCGGTTCCGCGTTTATTCTAACACAAGGAGAATGGCGGTGAGTTATAATACTTTCTGCGGAAACTTGAAACGATTCGCGAATAAGGGGGCGGCAGTGAAGGCAGTTGAGTTTAATATCAAAAGCGGAACAGCCCTGGAGTGCATTCCACCTATAAACAGAATGCGAAATGGACTGTGGGATCATCCGTATCTGAATGACCACAGCTATAGTTTGATGCGAATAATGATACGACCCTGAGATCGTAACATTATTCCTAAACCAAGAGCTGGATTGTGCACACTTCGTAAATATGATACACGTCCATAAGCCGACAGTCTCCAAATGCCCACGTACCATCGTCCCTCATGCCTTGATATCGCACGTGCTCTATGCAGGTCCACGTTCCTTCCTCCTTATCCTCTATCCCCTGTCTTCTATCCTTACTCGCTTGTAATGCTTTCTTCGTATATCTGAGAACAATGTAGAACTAAAGCCGCTAGTGTAAATCTAAGCGTAAGCATTTAGGGTCAAACCTCATAAAAAGAGATTGCTTTTCTCGTATTCCATCCCATTCTCAAAGCGTTACAAACGAAATTGTCCTAAGCTGCACATCATTAATTTCATTTTGACAAGTGAGTGCCACATTACTGGTTAGAATTAACTCTCACGATGATAGTAAGAGTTATTTACTTTTCTTTTATATTTATTTCATTCTCTTCATTTTTTCGAAATATTTATTGGGTTGAAGTTTCAGACGTATATATAGTATGACGAAAATTTGTATTTTATTTTATATTTTGCATTTTTACATTCTCATCAAAGAGAATGTATTAGAATTTTTGGATTAAGAATATCAAAAAAGTTCCCAAAATCATTTTATTTTTATTTATTTACTAGTGGAAATTTACACGGCGTTGCCCGGGTTTTTAAGGGATTTTATAGAGATTTTAAGTGATTTTTCAAGGAATTTAGAGAATATCAAGATGTATCTTAAGAAACGTCAAAGGATTCTTAAAAGAATTCAAAATAGTTTGGATTTTCACAAGATTTCAAGGGACCTTTATAAAAGTTTTAAAGAGTTAAAAAGAATTAATAAAAGAATGTTTCCTGAGATTTTTAAAAATTTCTCTAGATAGTGTTTAATATTATATTACTTATTATATTTTTTATTATTATGAATCATTAATTAATAATATTATTATTAATTATAAGTGATTGCAAAGAATTTCAATCACTCAAAATCCCTTACTTCTCTCTAAACTTGAATCAGTGAAATTTAACTGATTACCAGTCAAATTCCACTGATTTGCAGTGACTCTTTTCTCACGATTTTAATCAATGAAAAATCTACTGGAAATCAGTGAAAAGTCACTGAAATTTTTAATAGTTTAGTGAAGATGATTGAAAATTTCAGTGACTTTTGACTGATTCTTAGTGAATTTTCACTGATTAAAATCGTGAGAAAAGAGTCACTGAAAATCAGTAGAATTTTACTGATTCAGTTTTAGAGAGTTGAAATTCTTTAAAAACTTTTAAATATTCTAAAATTGTTTAAAATATATAAAAATTCCTTCAAGTTACATACTTAAAATCTCCTGAAATATCTTGAAATCTCTTTAAATTCCCTAAAATTCGTTAAGATCAGTTATTAAAATGTATTGAAATTTTGTGAAATCTCTGAAAAAAATCTACTGACAACTCTTTTCAACTCTTTGAAAAATCCCTTGAAATTCCTTAAAATTTCTATAAATCCCCTAAAATCCTTTTATAAATTTTGAAATCTTATCAAATCTCTTGAAATTCCTTTAAATTATTTAAAATATTTTGCAAATTCCTTTTTTTTATATTATTCCAATAAATGTACACAAAAATCGTCAGATTAGACGTCTGAAACTTCAAACCAATGAAATATTTTATTAGATTGTTTTTGCATATATAAATTTTATGCAGACGCATTCTGTACTACAAAGCATGAATTATAACAAACATACTCAAAGAATGTTCATGGTTATAAAGTCTCATTTTGTAACGAAACATGTTTGAAATATTTCAGTTGCACGGAAATATTTACTCATTATTATTACAATATATTGAATATTATACTCCATGAATTATTCTGGCTTGATAAGGGTTTCATTAAGAATTTTTAATGAAACTAGAAGTTTACAAATTTATTATCGCAAGAGAAAATATGGTACATATTCTCATCGGAGCGATCACACATATATGCAAAAATGCTGGAAAGTGTGAAAGCGTAAATTTTGAATAGAACCACTGCATCGGTTTTAAAATATTCATAACGGTCGACCACCAGAGCAGAACTTACGACGTGAAGCTTACTCCCAATCTTTGGTGAACGCACTATGGAGGAAATCCTATGAATTCAAAATGCCGCGGTTGGAACAACTCGCTGAAGTACACATATATACCAATATCTCTTACGAGCAAAATGAAATGCGAAACTATATACAACCTAAATCCTTCATGTTAGGAGAATGCGCAAATTATTCTCATATGGAGCTTCCAATTTGTTCAACATGTAACCGACAAGTTTGTAATCATTAAATTAACAAATTTTATTATATGGCTGACCCAAAATATTCTGTAGAGGAAGTTAATTAAATACAAGCACTCTCGCATTTGCTTTAACATTTACTCAAGGGAGAGGAAAACGACAGAAATACAGAATTCAAATTAGAAAAATATATAAAGCAAAAGAGAAGAATTCGGTAATAACTTTGTTTATATGCTGATGACTCATAAGCCATACACTGATGTCTGTTAGACTCGATAAACTCTCGTGACTAACTAATAAACTGTCTTCAAAGCCTTTAACACAGAAGGACGTGTTATTTATAAATATTGTTATTTTCTGGATGCAAGAAAAAGTAATCCTGAGGTAATGGTACTCCAGTGGATTAATTCGATAACGACGCCCTTTTGTCGCTACGTATCCCGAGTGAAATGGCGATGCACTATCGAAGGGACTTTTTCGGATTAAACTTTTGATTTATACTCGAGGCGGGATCATTTCGTTCCCATAAAACGTTCCATTTTTTACTTTCCCATTTGTATGTAGATATTTGATCACCAGTAAACACGGGAAGCGAGTTCACCTGTCCCACAAAAGGATTATGTTGCCAATTGGAATTTTTAGCTTCGCCTGTCCTTTGATATCTATATTCGTAATATTATTTAACATCGTGTTTTATTTATTTTTAACTTTTTAAATACAAATTTCTTTGAACATGATCCTTCTGTATATGACAAGTTATACACTGAGAAAAATGTTTGGTGCGGACAACAAAACTTTTTTTTGCTATAGAAGCAACAAAAATTGTTTGGTTGTGCCAAACAAATCTTGGTTCTTTCAACAAACTTTTTGTTGAACCAAGAAAATTCATTTGAACCAACAAAATGTCAGTTTTGGTTGAATTAACTAAACTTTGGTTGGCACAACCAAAAATTTTTGTTGCTTCTATAGCAAAAAAATTTTTTGTTGTCCACACCAAACATTTTTCTCAGTGTACTTTTTTACTACTCTCTAAACTTGAATCAGTGACTCTTTTCTCACGATTTTAATCAGTGAAAAATCTACTGGAAATCAATGAAAATCACTGAAAATCAGTGGAATTTGATTGATTCAGTTTTAGATAGTAAAATTACGCTGTTCTATTTCGAATTTTCTCTTTGCTTATGAAAGTATGAAAACCTCAGTGGAATAGCAAACTGTGTCGTCTTGTTAGTGAAATTTTAATTCTTATAAGTTCACTTCAGTGCTTTTGAATCTCGTCAATAAGATCCTCTTTCCTCTTCTCTTTTTCCACTCACTTTTCTCTCTTTGTGTCTTCTGTGTCGTCCTTTCGACGTTTCTCAAGACTGCGCCTGAAGATCCAAGCGAATTCACCGCCTCTTCCGACGATTCATGCGCTTCTAAATGAACATAGGTCTGAATTCTCTTCATGCTGCAATCCTGAAAAGGATTACTCCTCTGGAAAGGCTCCACAAAGTCCGAATATTCCCGAGGCACTTAATCACGCATGGTAGGTTGAGTCGGCATTGATAATGAGGCGATATTGCCTGCAGATTCGAAAGGGAGAGACAGAGTCGTGAAGCGACACAAGGTGGCACAAGAAGCTAGGCTGTCGTTTGACTTTCTTGAGGCACGAGACGGCGGTAAATCTTAGCACGTTATAGCAACACAAAACGAGAGAGAAATGTTCTCGAAAGATAATTAAAACGTCTTGGTGCGCCCAGCGTCAGGCAGGAATTACGAGCTGAACTTTTGCCACACTAGCATCATCATAAGAGAAGATGGAAAAGATGCATTATCATAGTGTCTAACGGACCGGGAAACGGGGAATTTTATTTTACTGGGAAAAAACGGGAAAAACCCGGGAATTTCATTAAGAACCACGAATTTTTTTATTTTATTGAAAAATCGACGTTTTTCTGCTTTATCTTCTTTTTATTCTATTAAAACACCAAATGGCACATATTCTCTTATTTTTCAAACGAGAAATAATAATTTTTTGACTAATTAATTAAAATTGTGTCACTTTTAGATTCTTCATTTAAAATAAACGATATATATATATTTAAACTCCTTCTCTCGAGCATGAAGAAAAATTCTTTTTTTATCAGAAGAATAAAGATTTCACGCGCTTTCTCACGACACTTACACTCATATTTTTCAATTCTAAAAATAATTTTCATGTTTTCTACTAAGGGAGACTTTTCATAGTGAATAAAAATATACATCGGTCCTGTGGCGCAACGGATAACGCGTCTGACTACGGATCAGAAGATTCCAGGTTCGAATCCTGGCAGGATCGTTCATCTTTTTGTCTTTTTAGTTCTAAATTTTTATTTTACAAACTTTTTTTATATTTTTATTTTATCTTAACTTCATGCAAGGGGATTTTCACTCTTGAAAAATAATGTTTAGATTTTTTTTCTTTTTTATTACGAGTTCCGCCGGCTTTTTCGCGTTTCGGTCGGTCAAGGTGGCAACCCTAAAAATTTCAATTACATAGTCTTATTTTCTAATGCCCAATTATGGTTCTCATATTTTTAATATAATCGCGTGCACGCAGTTATTTTTTTTTATTTCTTATAACTTGAAGTCATTCAAAAGTTTTTTGAGAACTCTAAGGAATTTTAAGATAACTCAAGAGATTTTTAAAAGATTTTGTGGAATTTCATGAGATATCTAATAATTTTAAGGAATTTCAAAAGTTTGCTCTGATTTTTAAAAGATTTTGTGTAATTTTTAAGGATTTCATGGAATTTATTGATATTTCTAATTCTTTTAATGGATTTTAAAGGATAAAAAGGTATTTTAATTGTTATCATAGAATTTTAAAGAATTTCAAAAAGTTTCTGGTAATTTTAAGAGATTTCTAAGGTTTTTCGCTCGGTTTTCGTGAAATTTTAAGAGATTTAGAAAGGTTCCTCGAATTTTAAGGGACTTTAAATGTCATAGAATTTCCAAGAATTTTAGGAGAATTAAGAGATGTTAATGAATTTTAAAAGATTTTATTGGCATTTTTAAGGATTTTATGAATTTTTATAAGATTTCTAATAATTTTAAGGGATTTCATGAAAGTTTTCTGATTTTTAAAATATTTTATGGAATTTTTAAGAATTTTATGGAATCTGACGAGATTTCTAATACTTTTAATGGATTTTTAAAGGATTCACGAATTTGAACAGATTTAAAAAGATTGGTCTGAAGAAAAAAACTTTGACCGGGAAAAGAGTGGAAAAGGCCGAAAGAAAAGAGGGAAAAACCCGGGAATTTCCAATTCCCTGATCACTAGACACCCTGATAAATTATCCTTAACTCTTGACTGATAAAAATGATCGTGATTTTTCTGTAAATTGTTATTTTCTGTGATTTTCTGCCATTTCATGTAACAAGAGTATATTAAGCTTGTATTAATTCAAAGCTAACAATGTACAGTTTGTTTTCCCATAAAAATTTGGCAGGCTTCATCGATGAAAATCTAGGGAAACTAGTAATATCAGCTTTTATACGATTTTTCAACAGTTATTGCACTCTTTTATCGATTCACTCTGAATCAGAAGTGTTATTGCATGTTACCGGACATTGTATAATATTTTTGAGAGGTATCTGCAATACAGAGGTACAAATCTGGTTGGAAAAAAAAAAAACTGTTGCATGAAACACGACTTCAACTGATCTAGTTGAAGTTGCCAGCAATTTTTTTCTAACACATTAAGCAAAAGTTTCATAAATATTTGCCCTTGAAAGATCCCAAGGAATCACAGCTGTCTGAGAATTCTTATTTAAAATGAAAAAACGATTTCTAACTTTTCTCATTTTCCAAGAGACGGAGCATTTTTGCAATTGATCGCTCGGATTCGCTTGACGCAACCTCATTCACGACTGTCATTTGCTCCAGTTTCCAACGGAATAGATTTTACTCCAAATCTTGTGAATTAATCGAGTCATTGTCTTCGATACTAATTCCTTGCGTCGAGGTAAAATTAATAGGTGTTGTAGCATTCACAACCCCATTTCCTTATTTATTCCATTTCACTATACCGCTCTAAATATACTAATATAGTTCTTTAAAAAATTATTTTTATAAAGAAAATTATATTGGAATCAAAGATTATTATTATATTTCGAATCAAAGTGGAATTAGTCTCAAAACAATTGAACAAAGTACTGTTTCAAGTATTTACCTACAAGAGTAATTTGTGCGATTCGATGATTCACCGATTCAGCGTTATTGCACTATTTTCAGACTAGGTATTTTTAACAGGCTGCGACAGTCTCGCGTTTGACTTTTGTAACAAGCTGTTATTTGTTGCAAAATTTTTACCTTTTTGCCCTGTGCCCACCCACGGAAAAGAAGAGCTCGTTAGTATCGGACATTGGCGAATTCAGCGGCGGAAGTGCCGCTCGTTTTTAACCATGCACTCGCTCGTTATTACAACTGCAGAACCAGCTCGTATCTATCTACCCTATTGGTCCACAAGAATCATCGCCCCAAATTGCAACGAACTGAAAGCTTTTTCGGCGGTTGCAATACACACTCGCTCCATAGTTTTTCCTATTTTTTTTCATTGTTTTACAAATTTAAAGCATATTTATTTAGATTAATCAGATTATATTTGATAAAGGCATTGTCGAAAACATTCCGCGAACTAAACTTTATCCTGGTGAACTTTTTCTCTTGTTAGTAATAGTAATTTGTTGATAGAATATTTTTATAATATAATTTTAACAGCATTTTTTCTTTTTTTGTTCCAGGTAAGAAACACAGATATATTCTTGAATCAGCGAATAGTTGCTGAACCAAATTCTGCATATTTTCCGTGAGTACTTACTGTACAAAAATTCTCTGGTACCGAGGGGTTGACAACTCGTGAAATCAGGTGTACACTGGCACTGAAATCTTCTGAATTCTCCTGAAATATCTGAAATCTCCTGAAATCTCCTGAAATATCTGAAGTCACGTGAATTCACTTGAAGTCACGAGAATTCACCTGAAGTCACATGAATTCACTTGAATCCACTTTAATTCACCATCAAAGTAATGGTGAATTTTTTCTGAAGTCACGTGAATTCATTTGAATTTTCTTGAAATCTCCTGAAGTCAGTGAAATCTTCTGTAGTCACTTGAAGTCAGTGAAATCTTCTGAAGTCACTTGAATTCTCGTGAATTTACTTGAAGTCACGTTGAATTCATTTGAAATCACGTGAATTCATTTGAATTTTCTTGAAATCTCCTGAAGTCAGTGAAATCTTCTAAAGCCATTGAAATATCCTGAAATATCTTGAAGTCAGAAGTAGGTGTACACCAGCTTGGCCGAGTTGTTAACCCCTCGTCTGGCACTTTTTTCCCAAAACTAAGATGCAGATTATTGTGGTGTCTTTCATATAACATTTTTCACTATCAAACATCGATTCAATTTTCTGCAATCTTGAGTGATAAATATTGACCAGATATTCTGCATATTCACCTAAATTCGGCGAATGCCTACTGCTTAAGCGAAGCTCTGTCGAAATGCAAACATTGTAGCACCGAGACTGCAAATTACGAGGTATCTGAACAATTAAGTCAAATGTAGGCGCATATAATCTCATGGCCAGACTTACGTACGTTTCTCGAACCGTACGTTCGAACTTAACAGGACGGTAACGAGAACAACCCCAAGGGAGCAGTTGGCACCCCTCGAGGGAACCGCCACCACGGCTTTATTGCGGCAATAAGAGTTATCACCCGGTGATAACTGCCCCCATAACTCCTCGTTGCACGATGAATACATTCTCTTCTCCAACTCCGGTATCGCGTCCGTGTCGTTGATGGTACGGCTCACCCCATTCACCAACCCTCCCACAATGACTGACCAAGCGATGTCACATCACGCAAAGGGTAGCTCAGCTCTTTTTTAAACCTCTTTGCTCTTTTAACCTCGGATCTCACTCTGTTTGCTTAACGATTCCTCCAATCTGGTCATGTAAAAATTAATTTGAAATACTCGAACTCTATCAACTCACCTTTACTGCTTGCTTTCATTAACGTCACTTTTGCCTATGCACACAATTCATGCTATAGGTGTAAATTATCGATATAACCATCGTTAACTTTTGCAAACATATACGTGACCCTGTGACATAGATTTTTATTTTTTTTTCTCTCAATTTTCGCTTCCTCATAGAGAAAGCTTTGAAGCCTTTGATAATATTCAGATACCAAAGATATGTTTTTTTTTTATATATATATATATACTAGAAAACCAACACGTGCGCGATTATTTTGTTTTTTCTCTTATAAGTTGAAGTCATTCAAAAGCCGATCAGATTAAAACTAATATATGCGAGATTTTTGACACATTTTTAGAAAGGAATTTCAAGAGGTTTAAGGAAATTTAAGATCTTAGGAATTTTAACTCTCTAAAACTGAATCAGTCAAATTGCACTGATTTTCAGTGACTCTTTTCTCACGATTTTAATCAGTGAAAATTAACTGAGAATCAGTCAAGAGTCACTGAAATTTTCAGTCATCTTCACTAAACTTCTAAAAATTTCAGTGACTTTTCACTGATTTCCAGTAGATTTTTCACTGATTAAAATTGTGAGAAAAGAGTCACTGCAAATCAGTGGAATTTTACTGATTCAAGTTTAGAGAGAAGGAAATTTGACGATTTTTAAGTATTTTTATAAAATTCAAAAGAGTTTTAGGATTTTGAAAAAATTTCGTAGAATTTTGAGGGATTTTAGGATATTCTGTGCAATTTTAAAGGAATTCATGCAATTTTACGAGACTTTTAAGGAATTCTAAATATTTTGAAATTTGGGGAATTTTAAGAGGTTTCTATGAATCTTAAAAGATTATTTCAATGTATTTAACTCGTTGTGGTCACGCTTCTGAATAATAATGTGTTGGTCATAAAGGGTCAGGTGGACCCCACGTGGAAAAACCGTTACCATTCTCCTTTTATTTAATATATCGACTTTAAATTTCTATCGAACTTAGTTTAAAGTCTCTCTTCTTTAAGATCCAACAGTTTTCTTGCTTTTTAAATATTTTTTTTTTAATAATGAAAAAATACAAAGAAAAATTTATCCAAATATTAACTTTTTTACATAAAAATTCATAAAAAATTCAATTTTTCATATAAAATGGAAATATTTTGGTTTTGTACTTGCAAGATAGTATACTTTTAAGAAAAAATAATTTATAACGATCTGTCGAAAAAACAATATTTATTTTGATGATTGAAGTGAGCAATTTTGGTGAAATTAGTAAAATTAAAAAGGTAAACGTTAACATGAAATATAACACTAAAAAATTTTTTTTTAAAGAAAATTTTAGATATTACACCTCAAATTTCGCCTGGGGTCAAATGGACCCCAAGTAACCACAACGGGTTAAACGATTTCTAATGTTTTCTTGAAATTTTAAGGGGTTTTAAGGAATCTTAAATGTTATCGTGGAATTTCAAAGAATTTTAAGATATTTTATAAGATTTTTAAGAATTGCGAGAGATTTTATGGAATTTTATAAGATTTCTAATAAATTTAAGTGATTTCCAGAGATTTTTCTGATATTTAAAAGATTTTGTGAAAATTCAGAGGATTTCATTGTATTTTATAAGATTTCCAATACTTTCTTTAAACGGTTTTTTAAAATATAAAGAGATTTTAAATGTTACCATAAAATTTCAAGAATTTTATGGACATTTTAAGACTTGCAAAGTTTGTCAGGGAATTTTATGGAGAGATTTCAAATGATTTTTACGATTTTTAAAAGACTTAGTAAAGTTTAAAAGGATTTCAAAGACTGTAAATTTTTTAAGGGTTTTCAAGAAATTTTTCGATTTTTAAAAGATATTGTGATGGAGTTTTTATGGATTTTATGAACTATTTTGAGATTTCTAATAATTCAAGAGATTTCTATAATTTTTAAAAGATCTTGTAAAATTTGTAAGGATTTCATGGAATTTAATGAATTTTCTAATGATTTTGCGAATCTGTATAGATAAATTGGTGAACTTTGATAGAATTATTCCACCCTATCTCGATTTTATCAAAAGTGTTTATCAAAATGTTGAATTTTTTCGATATTTTTTTAGTTTTTAGTTCGTAGGGAATACATATTTTGATTTTTTCATATATTAAATTATAATATAATTATATTATAATTTATTTTCCTTTTATTGAGTTCTATAGTTAGAGTTAGTTAATTAGTTCGGAGACCATTAATTTCCAATTTTAAAGAAATCTATCAGCACGGAAGCGACATTGATAAACCTTTAGTCAGCATAATGGTCGTTGTAGGTATGAATTGAATTTCGATTGCTTTTTCCTAACACAATGGGCTTCTCAGGAATGAATCCAATACAACCCATGCCATTACAACTCAGCTACATTAATTTTCATTAAAATTGTTCTTTTTTCTTCTTACAAGAAATATCTGGACAAATTCACGCAATTTTTTAGCAATTTTAGATTCCCTTTACTTATAAAAAATAAATATTATGCAACTCAAAGCGCGAAAGTTTGCACTCGAACTTTTATCAAATGCAGAAAAAACTCAGATCTTGAAGAATACTTGGGTTTTAAGGTTTACATCGACTATAAACCCTCCCTCCCTATGTAACGCACATTAATATTTGGAAGACCTCCCTCCCTCTATCCCTAAAATGCATTATCTAATAATAGAATGGCCCCTCTTTCCGAGTTGTGATTTTTTCAAATAGGTATGAAAGCCTTAATATTCTTCCTTATTAAATATTGAAAATCAACAAATGGCCCTAAAGCTACACGCATAAAAATTTCGATCATTCATCATTTAAAACCTCCCAAATGTTTGCGTCGCTCAACTATCAAATATGAAAGGACCTTGATTCTCACATCCAATTCTTTACTCATTAAATATCTCAATCAAATGAAAATTTTTGCTGCGAAAAGCTCCCGCATTTACCCAGGAAAGTAAACAACCGCAAAATGAAGAACACCCGAAGAAAATCGAGACACTGTGCAATGAAAAGGGGGAGAAAAGACAAAGGCAGGTGAGTAATTTTAAGGGTTGTTTTGAGGAAGGGGTAAAAGGAGTCGGGGACGTGCGACGGCAGCAGCGGACGAGCTACGGGACGTCTCGCCTGCTGGAGAAGGGGATTCCCCGGATCCGAGAGTCGAAGAAAGGACACTGGCAGTGTGAGGAAGAGGGAGAGACTAGAGAAAGAAAGAAGAGTGGGCGAGGGTAGAAAGGGGGGTAGAATAGACAACCTTTAAATGCTTTTCAATACGAGAGGGAGACGGAGATTTCATCTTGGCACGAGGCCCTAGGAGTCGAAAGGAGAGCCTTGCGAATGCGGAGGATCTGGTTATCGGGGGTGAAAAGGGTGACTATTCGAACGTTGGGGCTTCAAGTTTGCAAGAACTCGTATGAGAGAGAGTGAGAGAGATGAAAGATGTGCGAGAAGTCTGCCGTACCGACCGGGTGGTTCGCAAATGCAAGGGAGACGGTTGTCGAGGGTGGTAGGGGGTGTATGGCGTGTTGGTGGGTTTAGGGCGCGATAGGGGGTGAGGGAGTTAAAATCCGCAGGGTAGGGATAGCGCCAGGGGTGGCTGCGACGGGGGTGGTGTGAGGGGGTTGCGCTGGCAGTGCTGGTACGGTTTTCAAGAGGAAAGAGAAGGAAGGAAGGAGAGAGGGATGGGAGCAGCGAGTGGTTGGTGCATTATTGATCCCAGTGTGTGCGGACTGGGCAAAAAGAGGAGCCTCCGGCTCGGCTCGAAAAGCAGAGGGCTGGATAGTCCCGATCTCTGGAGCAAGAAGGACCGACACTCCACCGGGCGGACGCATATTAGAAATGCGTTCGCTTCTTCCCAGGAATCATGCCAATGAACCCGAGGTTTCGGCACTATAGGAGGCAACCCTACGCCTGTTTTTTGAGATATCAAATCTCGCGAATCGGGTCCTTCCCCTTTCACTTTCTTTAGCGCTTTTCCCTTTTGTTGGGAGCCCTCTAGACCCTCCGGCAGAGCTTTACAGAATCAAATTTTATTTGTTTTCTTTTTTTGTGGCTGATATGGAAGAATTACAGGCAACCTTTTCATTTTAAAGAATCGCTTTAGGAATGGATTTTCTTGAGAATGGATATAATAAAAAGTATACTGTTTTCAAAGTCTGACAGTTTAGTGACTTTTAGGATTTTATTATTTTTTATTGTTTAATTGATAATTAATTATATATTGATAGATAATATGTTAAAATTGTGGTTCATATATTCATTGACATTGTTTGGTTCTTTCCTATTTTAGTGAATATTTTCTTACGAAAATGACAAACCTAATATGCCTTAAAATTGTCATGTTGAATAGAATTCATATAACCATATTTGAGGGATAAAGTATAAAAGTATGTCCCAGTTACCTGAAAATGTATAAAATCCTTTAAGAGATTCCAAAGGATTGTGATATGGTACATAAAACTTTCCAAGAAGTAAGATACGCTTAGACATCAAGATCTTCACGGAAAATAGTACTTTTAGTATTCTTAAGGAAACGTCTTTCTGCAGATAAGATTTTTTCAGTATTTTTCTAAAGGTAGAGGTAAAAATTTATTGATATATAAATAAGTCCTCAAGATATCTCGTTATCTTGTCTACCGTATTTTCTGAAGATGCTTATATACTTCCTTCTTCAACAATTTATTGCTTGAGATATTCTAATATCAATGGAATAATGTTGGGCATATTAGGGTATTTTCAAAATAATTTATAAGCTATTAATAACGATACTAATACTAATACATATTCCAATCCGGAATATACTAGTAATACCAATGTTATTCTCACATTTTCTCTTTACATGTTTTTTTTACCGCCTCAGAGCAAAATATGTAGCCTATCTAGCTACAAAAATCCATTCGATACTTTTACTCTTATTTTTCCTCTGCACTCGTTCTTCCTCGAGCAACTTTGGCACAGAGAAGCGAGAACGCTGAAGCTTTCGTAGTAAAAAGAACATTACCCTAAATCGGAGTAATTAGCGTAGCTAACGTGTCTCTACAGAACTGCAGAGTATGCCTGTGGCCAACCAGTTATAGGTGTATAAGGTTGCCTACCACCAACCTAAAGGTTCACCAAAAACGATTTCTTGTGGCAAGAACAGTAGTAACGGACAGCTACAGTTGGGCATTTGTAGGCTAACTCTTCCACTCACTTTGTATTTATTTTTATGACTCATTTACACCGAGTATATGCTTTTATGTCCTTATACATATATCCTTTTACTCACCCTTTCTCTTACACTCTTTTTTCCCCTTAATACCGTAATACGCCTTAACTCTTTTTTTATGAGTCATAAAATCTGTAAAACGTGTCAACAGACATCTCTCAGTTTTTTATGGGGAAGAATAATAATTAGATAATTGGGGTCGTCCATTTATTACATAACGCTTTTTTGACAATTTTTGGACCCTCTTTTGTAATCCTACCATAACAATAGACCATGACACTCTCGCCCTTTTGATTGTTACGTAACTTTAATTAATCTTTGTTGTTTTCGCCCTAAAGACAATATTTTTACTGTACTAAGAAAACACACAGAGAAAAAATTCACTCTCTAAATCTGAATTAGTGAAAAGTAGGTCACTAATTTAATTTAGTGAAAATTTTCACTAATTCCCGTGCAGAAATCTTGATGTGGGCCTAGTAGGGTTCTGGTCAGTTTCCCCTACTTCTGGTGTGGTTCTGGTCAGTAAAACTGGTTAGAACCCGACAAGGGTGTAACGGTTGGACTCGCGAATACCCTATATAGGGGAAACTAGTCAGGGCCTTGTCAGTTTTTCTAGTGAATGCCTTTTTAAAAAAAAAACTATAATAAATTATAAATAAAAATTACCTGCTTTTATGAAAATGTAATTTTATTATGTCAAAACATAACAAAGAACATAAGAAAC